>CAUYQU010076839.1:0-20225 GCA_963574635.1 Cheracebus regulus
GGGGGAGATAGCATGGGGAGAAATGCCAGATATAGGTGAAGGGGAGGAAGGCAACAAATCACACTGCCACGTGTGTACCTATGCAACAATATTGTATGTTCTTCACATGTACCCCAAAACCTAAAATGCAATAAAAAATAATATTAAAAATAAATAAATAAATAAATAAAATGGATGTACTGTTAAAAAAAAAAAAAAGAGTTCCCTTAAACTTCCGCTGGAGTGATTGACTTTTGACCTTTCCCCGAGCCCGCGAAAATTAGAAACTGTTAAATCTCCCGGATGGCCAGACATGGGAGTGGGGCATGGCGCTCGGAAGTTCTTGCCCTTAAAGCTACGCCTCCTTGTGGACCCAGAAAAACATATTCCCTCAGTGTGTTCTATAATGTTATTGTCATTAATATACAGCCATGCATTGCTTCTCATCCAGGGTCATGATACAGGTGTGCAGTATTTTGTCTTTTCATTATGAGTTAGCTGTGGCAAAATTGTGGACTATGGAACATGCACACCTGTCGAGTCATGTCTTGCTATTTTCAGTCCACTTTGACTCTCTTTTCCCAGACACCTGCTCCTCTTTTTCCTCTCCTCAAGTAGCACCAGGTGTCCCAGCCCCTTTTGTTTAATGAAGAAAAATGTCCACAGTAGATTCACACTAAAATGTTATGTGATTTAATATTTATTTTTTTTCCATGCTTGCCTAGAAAGGATAAGGCATAGCTTAAAGTCAGAAATGTTTTCTGAGTGGTAGATTTCACGCAGTGACACTTGAGAATGTCATTCTATAGTCACGATTTTGCAACCCTCCACAATGGGACGCATTGTGTATTATTTCGGAAGGCACTATCTGTTAGAGGGATGTGTTGAAAAATCAAGTTCCTGGCAAAGGTGAAAGCTGTGCCTATTAAGCAACAATTCCCAGCAAACCTTTCTCCAGGTTGATAAGTAGGTTTGGCTCTTTGAAAGCCTTCTCATAGTCCATTAAGCAGCATGAGCATCCTCTGAGGAGTAATATTCACTGATGATCACATTGTTGATGTAATTAAGGTCCCTATACATAAAGACTTTAAATATCTATTGTTGTATTTTGTCATTTCCTGAAATTTTTCTTTTTTGATATTTTTCTAAGCATAAAGTTCATGAAAAGGTGAATGTTAATTGCAACATTTGAGAAAAGTCCCTTAGCTCATTATGTGTGATGGATAAGTGAAAAATAAGTTTAAGCTATAGCCACAAATATTTCTTGTGACTTTTTAGTTAACTATGATAACTTCCAGAAAAAGAAAAGAGAGGGTAACTTTGAACTTAGTGTGTTTTGTAAGAAATCGTTCTTATACATTCAAACATTTTGCATTTTCCTATTAAATTATAGCTTCAATTTAGTAATTTTTTTAGCATTTTATTATTAACATAGCTGACAACCTGGATAAGTTCACACCACATAGAAGTCAGCAGAGATTTTTAATGCATAAAGTACCTAAGGACTCAATTTGTGATTAATTTTTTTTAAAAAAACCTTTTTTTCAAATGTATTCAAAGGAATACACAGAACCTTTATTTTCATATTATCTTTCTTTATTTTAAAATCCATATACAATATAAAAAGTCTAGTGCAACATCAATTTAATTTGTATAACTTGTATGCCAAATAAATTATGAGTCAAAAAAGATAATTTTCTTCAAAGACGGAAAAACACGTGATTAACTACAATTGCATTTTAAATAATGGTAGTTCCATTCATCTTACTCAATAGCTTATTTGCCTTTTAAAAGATTAAGATATTTAACTATGTTCATATTAACCTTATATAGTAAATATGCATGTGATTAATAATTTTCAAAATAAAAAATTGAATTGGAGGCCTTTCAACCTAATACAAACATTTTAAATAAATAATTTCTTATATTTTCTAAGGAACCTTTGGCCAATATACAGAATTCAACAAATGCCTGTGTAATTCAGAATCAGTAATAAGTTTTGTTTTAAATAAGTTGGGAAATAATTTACATGTTATACTCAGCTTTCTGTAATTGATTAGATACTACTCTAGTTTGGGAGTAATGTAATAGTAAAGATGAGCTAAATATTAGTTTGTCCTGAGACAGAAACTGGTTGAATAGTCATTTTGTTTTAACTTTTCAACAACTGTTTAGGCTTTGTGTAGATAGCTTAACAAGAGCTCCACTGTTGCAGTTTTGCAGCAGCTTTGGCTACTCCAAAGGAAAAACAAATATAGTAACACAATCAATGATAATGCATTACACATTTCAGTCTATTGTTTCAGCTTTTGTTGACCCTCTCCTTGCCAAAATCAACATAAAGGAACTTTAAGTCGTCAATGAAGTGCTGACAAAGAACAAATGCTACCCCAAGGTACCAACATATATCACTGTTTGTATATGTAAAGGCAAGCTTCTCAATCTGTCGTTTTTGTGTTGGTTTTAAATCTGAGGCCGATTATTTTCTTCCTTGTCCTAAATATCCAGGGAAATAATTAGCCATTGTTTAGTGGACACTTCCACCCTAGTGGCAGGCACAGAGCAGGTGCTCTAAGAATACTTACAAATGCTGTCTTTACATTTCATAATATGTCATTGATATACATTCTCATATGTATAAGTATTGAACTTCATCTTTGCTTGTTATGCCCAGTGTACAGAAACAGTTCTTTATGCGTAAGCCACACTTCTCCTTACCTAATATTGTTTCAGTCTTCAAAAGCCAAGATTTGAGCCACTGACCTACTTTTCCATAGCCACACATGGAACATACCTCTCCTTGGCTCTTCAGGAAGCTTTTGGTTTTGCTCGAAACCAGCTCTGAGAGAACTGTCATTGTGATTTCCTGGGTCAGATTAATTCTAGGGCCCTCTGCTCTCTTGGCCAAGTTTATTACTGCTGATAAATCACTATTCAGCCACCCATTTTCTCTGTCTTCTTTCTTTTTCAGTAGTCTCAGGCAATCTTTCTTAACCCTCACTGTCACGATGCTCAAAATGTAATAGGTCTTGCTCCTGTATTATCCATTCTGAGAACTCCCATTAATTTCAGTGTACAAGTTCATGCCCATATAGAATTAATCTAAAGATTTTGAAGTGTTAGCCCAAGCTGGAAAATTAATGGAATTTGAGCAGGCTTTCGTGAAGGGGTTACAACAATTGTCAACCAAGAAAAGGCAAAAGGCCAGACAGCAAAGCAGTGAGGAAAGGCATTACTGAGGTCCTAGTAACTGTCATTTGGAAGACACAAATTCAGCGAAATTGTGTTCAGAGAGAGAAAGGGAAGTAGGAATTTTATTTTATTTAGTTATTTATTGATGGGGTTTTGCTCTTAGCATTCAGGCTGGAGTGCAGTGGTGCAATCTCGGCTCACTGAAACTTCCGCCGCCTGGGTTCAAGCGATTCTCCTGCCTTAGCCTCCTGAGTAGCTGGGATTACAAGTACCTGTGGCCACACCCAGCTAGGTTTTTGAATTTTTAGTAGAGACAGGGTTTCACCATGTTGGCCAGGATGGTCTCAAACTTCTGACATCAGATGATCTGCCTGCCTCAGACTCCCAAAGTGCTGAGATTACAGACATGAGCCACCCACCCAGTGAGTAGGGATTTTTAAAAAGAAGCTAAGGATGATTACATAAATTGTCTTGAAAGACTTATCACTCATTGGTGAAGGTGGCTGGCATAGTACGTAAATCCATAATTCATTATTTGTTGCTATTCAGGAGTCACAGCACTGGTGAAATTCATCTGTTTTCCAGGATGTTGTGGTTGTAGCAGTTTTTCCCAGTTCAAGGCTTCAAGACAAGAAGACAAGTTCCTGTTGTTCTTTCCTCTTTTTTTTTTTTTTTTGGTTTTTGGTAGAATTTCTGGCTGTGTAGGTAGTCCTTTTAGGATGGCTTCTTGACTTCCTAATTCAATTCTAGAGCTCTGAAACAGTGATGTCATATTGTAGGTCACATTTCAACCAACAAACAAACCAATAAAATAACTGGTCATTTCTTGGTGTGACCTGCTTCATATATATGTAAATTTTAGAGCCAAATAATTTCATTTTGAAACTGTCCTCTCATGAAAATTTCTAGTTTATATAGACGTTGATGTGCAGGACATCCTATGTTATCTGAGTTTTGTGAAGTACTATTATATCAACAGACTTTAGATTGTAAAGCAAATGCTTGACCTCTTTAGAGCTTCCATGGGTTAGAAATGTTAGTTATGTATGCAACACTTACTTGTCTTGTTTTCCTGTCAGATGGTGTTTAAGCCATCGCTTCTCACCAGCTCTTGAAGTATTCTTAGGGAAGAAAGTTTTGTCGACCTGAAATTACAACTGGAAAGAAGCACAGATACAACCACATAGTTTAGAATAAAGCCTTTTTTTTTTAAATCCTATATTTGGGATTACCAAATTACTTTCCCCTTTTTTACAACAATCAATTAAAAACCAAATACTTTGGTTTAGGGCTACACTAATTCGCATTCTTGTCTATCCATGTGCAACTCTGCTGATTCTTTATAAGAGCAATCTGATCTTAAGTTAAACTAGCGATATATTCAGGGAAGACATATACTTATCTTCTCCCTCTCTTTTCTCCTAACCATGGATGATACACCTTGATTCATTTGGTCATGCAATTCTACATTTCCAGTGGTGGTGAACAGATGATCCGCTGGTGCAAATGAAACTCAGGAAAGCCTGCTGAAGGCTTCTGGGAGGATTACTCTTCTTTATAGGAAATAAATAAAAGTGAAGAGAGGAACTGGGACAGAGAGAAAGACATGAGGAGAAATTACTATTTCTACTTTCTTGTTCTTCCTGTTTTCTCCTACATTTTTCTTCCTTGGACAGTGGGCTCAACACCATCTAACTGGTGAATTAGCCAATGCAAGGAAACTCCTGCTTTTGCACATCTTATTATGTGGCTTTTGTTTTTTATGTTGCTATTGAAACCAAAAATATTATAGGTGATATGCGGACATAATACTTAAAGATCAATCAAACGTTGAGACCTTCAGCATCTACACAGACAATTTGTCTATGACAAATGTTCAAAAGTTTATGAAGCATAATGCAGAGGGATAGGGTGCTGAGAAGTTAACTGAATTTCCTTACAACATATGAAGGCTGGCCTTATAGAAATCTGCCATACCAAAGAACTATTCAGGCTAAGTTTGTCTAAAATATAGAACAATTTACCTCTTGGATGATGCTACAGTATATGACTCATGCTTTCACTACAGAACACATCAAATGTTTTTATAAAGAACAATATCTGTGTCTGTCTTTCTTGCTAGCCTGTGAGCAACTTGATATTTTTATATTCAAAAATTGTTGAATGAACCTGAAAAGTGAAATACATATATACACACAATACAAAATTTATATACATATATGTAACTTTTTACAGGCTTTTCCCTCCCCAGTTTTAATTACTCATAAGAGAGAGAAGATAATGCCTAGAATTAACTATGTATACACACACGTACATATGTATATGTATATATTCATTATTATTGCTTAAGCCCCACTTTATCTTCTTTTGGAATTTAGTAAGCAAGACTTGGAAATTTTTGTTTTAATGAATCCATGGACATTTCTGTTGATCACTGAGTTTTGAGAACTGCTTGGCTTAGCAATAGAAAATAAAGAAGCAAGAATAAATTGAATGCAAAGCTCTAGATTGTTTCTACTAATATCTTAACAGAGAAATAGAAGCATTCTTAATAAACGAATGCCATTCTTTCTAGTGAATCTGATGAATTCTAATGAAAACAACGACAACAAATTCAACAGCTTCAAAAGAGATTCCAACAGGCCTCTGGACCCTTCTGATTTTCTTTATTATCTCGTTCACTTTCACATCATTTTCACTCAGCATGCATTCAATTCAGTCTCATTTTAATGGATTTCCAGTTGGGAAAGTGTAATGTTCAGAGCTATCAGAAGCAGGTCGTTTCAGGGATATGGCTGTGGGAAGGTTTCACTTATCATTCCCTAATCATTGAAGTATCAATGAGAATGACTTAAAGACCAAGTGACAGTTATACTTTCTGTGTCTCTTCAGGGCAAAGTGAACTGAAACTCCATTAGAGAAGAAAATAAGGGCCATTCTCAGCAAGGGAGTTCATTACCATGATATTTTTCTGTGATGCTTCTAAATTGTCTTTGTGGCTGGACTTGAATTCATAAGTTCTTTATACACTCTGGTTCACTTTAGTTATTTCAGGTCATTTCTAGCATAAGGGTCTCACTGAAGGCCCACAAAATATATTTAAACAAATGAGTTTGGGTTACACTGTTTTATTCAAATATATACCTCCTGGGGAACTTCAATGAAGATAAACTAGACAACACAGCCTTTACATGGAAAAGAATATAGTTCTTGTGACTAGATTCCTGGCTCCAGAAAACAAGACATTTACATTTTTCAGATTCTCAATGTTCTCATTTGAAAAAGAGGGTCATGTTAGCTTTTTAGAAGATCATTTTGAAAACAAAGAGAAAAATGTCTAAAAAATAGTGTTTGGTAGGTGATAAATATGTACTTCATAAAAGTCAGCTAAATATTAATATTTACACTGTTTTAAAATGATTTGGTGGAAGTTACAAGTGGATATATGACTGTATTTTTATAGGTTGTGTGATTAAATTTATCAAAGGACCAATAATTTCTTGGTAACTCTAAATACTCCAAATAATCTGATAATAATAATTTTTGGAGTTAAAGCTAGTTAATGAGTTTATTCTTCTATATTTATTAAAATTGTGATTATCCTTAAAAAACGTATTCCTTTTTGAGCTATGAGTTTTGGAATTATATGACAATAGATCTCCTGACTTCACACTTTATAAACTAACAAAAAACCATATATGTAAATAGTAAATAGATAAATTAATAGGGAAATAAAGCTAGATACAATTAAACATAATAAAAGACTTAATGGCATAGCTCCTGTACTTGAGGGAATCACTAAACAGAAAGTACTTTTTTTTTTTTTTTGAGACAGAGTTTTGCTCTTGTCGCTCAGGCTGGAGTACAATGGTGCAATCTCGGTTCACTGCAACCTCCACCTCCCAGGTTCAGGTGATGCTCTTTTCTCAGCCTCTCAAGTAGCTGGGATTACAAGCACCCACAATCACACCCAGATGATTTTTGAATTTTTAGTAGATACTGGGTTTCACTATGTTAGCCAGGCTGGTCTTGAACTCTTGACCTCTAGTGATCCACCTGCCTTGGCCTCCCAAAGTACTGGGATAACAGGCATGGGCCATTGCACCCAGCTCAGAAAGTACATATAATTGTACTTTCCAACTGGTGAATTAGCCAATTAATTCATTATTTATTGAACAATTAATTATTTATTGAATTCTTAGCAAAAGGTAATCAGGAAAGGGATATGAGAATCTTCAAAAAAGAGAAGAATTTTTAGAGCCATATTTGCATAAGTATTACATTCTAGGCAGAGAGAAGTGTGAGGAATAAATCTTAGAGTCACAGAATTATTTAAGATATTTTCTGAAACCCTATATAATAGTCTAGAACAAGACTAGCTGGGTTGATTTAGGCTTGATCATAGAAGAAGAGGAAAACATTGATAATGCCTGTGGGCTTTATTATTAAGGTAATCAAGGGTTAATAGAAATTTATAGAGGGTTATAAAATAATTTAAGATATTTTTGAATTAAAAACCCACTTAATTCACATACCAATGTGCAGAAAAGGAGAGAAACACAGATTAAAGAAAATACATGGAACTGTATAAAAATTACAGAAAACTGGAAATTTGAAAAAATATTTTAATATATATAGTAGATATTGGAATGAAAAAGCTTTTAAGAAACAATAAAAACAATATTTTTTAAAAAATGCTCTGAAAGACAAATGACAGAGGTCATAAATGACTTATTAAATAAGTCATAAAATGTAAAATTAATCCCATGAAAAATTTCAAACTACATAATAAACATAATAGCATTCTATTTACCTATTAAACTAATAGAGACATTTAATAACAATATGATATATTAATGAAGGCTCAAGGGAAAAGGCATTGTCACATACATGCGGCAGATGAGATAAATTTGTCCTTGATGAAAAAAATGGATTAATGTTATCAAATTACTTGATATTTTACTCCTAGTCCAAGCAGTATCAAATGTAAGAATTCTTTCCAAGTAACTTATTGTGATTGTTTCCAAGGTATCTTATTCTTAAAGATGTTCGTTATACTGTCATTTAACAATGAAAACTTGGAATTATTAGAAATATATTTGAGGCAAGCCCATTAAGTTCAACCTTAGGGAAAGCAGCAATTCACAGAAACTGTAATATAAATAGGTACTCTTAGAATTTTGAAAGTGGTGGGTCTGATCTTAGAGACTATTTATATAAATTATATAATATATATATATATATATATATGCACACACATATATAGGTACACACATAATGAAAATTGCTACTGATTGAAATATTCTTAAAAATATGAAAATGTATGATCTATGAAATGAAAAAAGCAGTTTACAAGGTAATAGATAGTTAATTTAAAAATAAAATTAAAACATATATAAAACCCACTTCCAATATAAAAATCTAAAAACAGATACATTTAACTTATTAAAATGTGGGTGCTAGATTTGTTTTACTTATGGTTGTCTTCATTGTTAAATGCATATTTTATTTATATAAAATTCTTAAATTATAAAAACCAAAACAAGCGGTCATAGAGAAGAACATAAAAGAATCAAAATATGTAGCTTTTTTGTTATCTACACTACAGACAATGAACTTGGAATTAGTACCATATCAATTGGAATGAAAATAGGATATGTGTGAGAAAGATTATTCTAAAACATCCTCTTATAAACGTATAGGAGAATCTAGAGTTGGAAATCTACAGATATATAACTCCTTGTTACAGAATATTATGAGTTTTTCCTAGAACTTACTCACTGGAATCCAAAATAGAGCACATCAATCTATAATGGTTTTCTCTCTCTCTCTCTCTTTTTTTTAATTCTGTACACTGACATGTTGTTGGGTCAGCCTGGGTGAATATTTTAAGTCTATTTACACTTTTAGAAGAGATGAAACTAGAATTCTTCATTCTTGGGTTGCCTGAAAGGTTAATATTCCAAGTTCACCACCTCAGCTTACAGACAACAGAGGCTCTTGTTCAATCAGTGTGCAAATTCTATTACCTTTGATGTAGTGGTGTCACAGAGGTAGAGACACTCACTGAATAAAATTCCCCCAAGGGAATCTCAATTAGTCTTCTCAGAAAGCCCTAATAAAAGTCAAAGAAGAATTCTCTAATTGTAAATTTAAATCCTCCTGACAAGCCTTTCAAATATAAGAGGTTGTGTTTCCTTATGCTTTAGAATCATCACCATCTCTTTCAGTCTTCAAGTTACCCGTCTCAAAACATACAAGTGTCTCTTGGAGTTAGTTTTATGTGAATGAACATTTTTATAAGGTGATTACCTAAGAATCTCATTTTTCTCCAGGTGCCATTGCTTACCCCCCACCAAAACACACAGACAGTGTTCATATCCCAAACAGTTTACATTTTCTTTGCTTGAGCATCTATAATTCATTGGAAAAACAATACTGCCAAGCATACTTCCTTGTTATTTTAGAGCATGTTGAGATATTGCAGTAAAACTCTATATTTGGTGTTTCTTTTATACAGTAAGTACTTTCTTTGAGGCTAGTAAAATCTGAGCTGGAACACAAATATACTTTATAATGTAGAAAATAACCTTGATACAATGGTAGTGTCCAAGTACACTGTCAAACAAACTATCCTAGAGTCACAAGACAGAAACACTCAACAGACAAAAATAAAATGCTGTAATGTATAATTTATTTAACCTATTTGAAATGTACGCTAAGAGAATGCAGGTGAAACATATGAGGTAAGTAAGCATATGTAAGACACAATAAAAACAGAGCAAAAGTATCCACAACCTGAATCCTGGGATGATACACAATGCTAAGATCTCCTGTCTCACCGATAGTGTGGAAGATGTTTGGGGCCAAAGACACATACTTTTTCTTCTTTTTTTTCCAGATGGAGTCTTGCTCTGTCTCCCAGGCTGGAGTGCAGTGGTGCAATCTCATCTCACTGCAACCTCCACCCGATCAGCCTCCCAAATAGCTGGGACTACAGGTGTGCGCCTCACACCAGGTTAATTTTTGTTATTTTTAGTAGAGACAGGGTTTCACCACGTTGACCAGGCTGGTCTTAAACTCCTGACCTCAGGTGATCCACTCGCCTTGACCTCCCAAAGTGCTGGGATTACAGAAGTGAGCCACCATGATCAGCCAACATGTGCTTTCCATCTGAGAGATACAAAGGTAGTCAAGTCAGTCTGGCTAGAGCTGTAGCTCACCAATTAGCTGGCTGAGCAGCACGGAATTTTGTATGCTTTTTAGGGAAGGGACATTTGGCATCCGATTAGAAATTACCAATGGAGGGCCGGGTTTGGTGGCTCACACCTGTAATCCCAGCATTTTGGGAGGCCTAGGTGGGTGGATCAGGAGGTCAGGATTTCAAGACAAGCCAGGCCAACATGGCGAACCTCCACCTCTACTAAAAATAGAATAATTAGTTGGGCACAGTAGTGTGACCTGTAGTCCCAGCTACTCATGAGACTGGGGCAGGACCATTGCTTGAATCTGGGAGGCAGAGTTTGCAATGAGCAGAGATCACGCCCCTGCACTCCAGCCTGGGCAACGAAGCAAGACTCCATCTCAAAAAAAAAAAAAAAATCACGAATGGAAAGCTTAATTAAAACCTCCTGATTATTGTGTGCCTCATGTGCCTTATTTCTATTTAGTGCATCATAAATATTCAGGGCCTTGGGCATCTCATGTATGTTTAATGCCTGATGACAGTACGTGCCTCTCGTATTTAGTGTTGATGTATACTAGGTGTCTCTTTGTCCTTTCCTCTCTATGTTCACAAATATGTTCTATGCAATTACAACTTCTCTGCTCTAAATTAGCTAATTCCTATTTGTCTTTCTGCACTCTATAGCAAGCTTGAATATTCTCAAGCAGACAAAACATAGGCACATTACAGATTAAAAATAATATTTATATTTGCTCTATGCCAAAATGTAACAGAAGGCTTCTTTTTCTCAAAAGTATCTTAAAATCTAATAAGGCTATTTTGAAGTCTTTATAGTATAGTACTTTCTTAATTGCTTCCTGCTGGACAACAAAACCTTGTTTGATTAAAAAAAAAATTGCCAGAAAAAACATAAAGTAGCATTAGTTTGGTGTATTTATAAAGTTTATCTGAAAAATGTGTGTTTGTATGTGTATACACATTACATGTATAGAGAGAGGTGTGGGTGATTCAGAACAGCTTAGCATTTAATAACAATTCTCATTCTTGGGGGAGTGAGTTCTTTGAGATGTCAATTTAACTCTATTTTTTTTTACAGACTTTACAAAGAAATATTAGGTTGGTGCAAAAATAATTGCAGTTCATTCTGAAGATCACAGATAGATCACTACAGAGTGAACAGGGAGAGGGTATAATATCAACAAATTATGCTGAGAATTCACATATTTGAACAAAAATTATTAGTTGCAACATCATACACAGTTTTCAACATGGTGTATCTCAAACAAATTGAATAAAATTAAAGAGTGTACTTGAAACAGTGATAATAAAATTTAAAAAATGGTTACAGTTTTAGGAAAATGTCAGTGCCTATTGTCCAAGAGTCACATTAAAAGGTTAAAAAACTTGTTTCATGATCTGAAACTTTGGAAATAATTCCAAATTATGTCATATAAAGTGTGATCTTATATATTTTTCTAAAGACTAGAATACATATATAAGTGAACATTTGCCTATTTCATCTGCATTCCTGACATTTATATGCCAGTAATGAAAATGGGAGATACATTCACATTCAAGCTCACCTTAAATATCTACTATCACAGCTATTAGAAGAGTAATACAGCAGGGCGCAGAAGCTCACACATGCAATCCCAGCACTTTGGGAGGCCAAGGCGGGGGAATCACTTGAGGTCAGGAGTTTGAGACCAGCCTGGCCAACGTGGTGTAACTCCATCTCTACTAAAGAAATACAAAAATTAGTCCGGTGTGGTAGTGGTGCCTGTAATCCCAGCTACTCAGGAGGCTGAGGCAGGAGAATTGTTTGAACCCAGGAGACAGAGGTTGCAGTGAACTGACACAGTGCCACTGTACTCAAGCCTGGGTGACAGAGTGACACTCCATCTAAAATAAACAAACAAAAAGAGTAATACATTATATTACTATATATATATAATATATAATAGTAATACATATTATAGACCCTGAGAATAATATAAAAAACTGAAAATAGTTTCTGAAAACGCTATTACCTATTAGTAAATGTCAATATTTTGTGATATTTGGCAGATATTTTTCTAAACATATTTACATTTATAAAATTGGTATCAAATGTCTATATATGTATATAAATAATAAATTTTCTCCATTTAACTCAATCGGTAATTAAATTCATCTTACCTAAAGATAAGGCCTTCCATCTTACCACAAAAAATAATGAAAAAGTAGTTTGACTTTTGCTTTGATATTGCAAAAAATATATTGCAAAACTTTCCCCAATACTTTATTTGCACTTCTCAAAGTATTTTTGCCTTCATGGGTTTATTGCTGTCAATATGATTTGATTAAACATTTTTCTGGATAACATTTTGTCATATATATTTTTATATTCTAGGCAAAAATGTATTAAAATTTTGCAAAATGTATGAACCTTTATTTCACAATTTTTATGAATGGCAATATCTGTATTTCAAAAATATTATGCTAAATGTCCTCAGGAAATTTCAGTAAATAAATTTGCTGCTGAGAATATGTGTTCTGTGTCTAAAAAGTTTAAATATATATATTTTAAAATGTCAGATTGTAGATTGCACTCTCAAGTGGTTATAATATCAAAACTAAAATTAAAAGACAACTCTACTAATCAGTTTAATTTTGAGGCGCACAAATCACAGTTCAAGTAATAATAATGCTGCTCTAAACATTCCTTTTTATTAGGAATTAGATCGATCGGCAAACATCATTGTTTTGTCCCACAGTGTTAGCCTCAGGATGTACATAAACATTTGTTCCCAAAATATATACAAAGTGCTGAAAACTCCCACTATCCTCCAAATACATACCAGTATACACCTCATCTGGGGAGATATAAACATCAATAAGCATTTAGCCTCTCAAAAATAAATACCTGTAACTGTTATTTTTAAACCCACAATAGCATGAGATTTGGGAATAAAGGAGAAGGAATATGTTAAAAATCACTGCCTTCCCTTTTCCATTCCAGGAGTCTAAAAGCATCAGCATATCCAGGTCAAGGATTATTGTCTCTGGCTTCCATGAAGCAATTCTGAACATTATTAAACCATCATACATTCTGGCACAACTGCCACTGTCTGCTCCAACCAGGCCCAGAGATGAAAAAAGCTAAAACTTAGCCCTCTGATGTTTCTAACAGAGAGGGCAGAAGGAGATGTAAAACATGCTTTTCTGCCATGTGACTAGCCCGTGTGGCAGCCACTGATACTGTTTATCAAGGATGATTTTCAAGGGTGGTCAGAAAAAGGAGCCATGTTTCGGGTATTTAATCAGCCTCTTGCATCTGCTGAAATAAGTTAGTAACCGTTCAAGGACTTTCTCAACGTTCAAGGAAAAACAGAATTTTTCTTGTAAGTGTGGAAGGTATGAATCATCTATGGCAGATGCTTTGTAAGGAGCTCCTCTGACAACTGCTACTGTAATGCCAAAGTGATTGTTCCACTAACAATTCCACAACACAGCAAGTAGTTTGAGACCTGCAGTTTTTCTAAGGAAGTTAAAAGTGGAATTGGCTCATTTGGTTTGATCAAAAGAATCAGAGCATAATGTTTATTTCTATCATACAGAGACATACGTCCATCTCTCCAGTTCTCTCTCACCCCCCTCAAGGTGTTGGGTATTCCTTTGCAAACAGAAAGTAAGTGTAAAAACTCATACCAGTAATTGCATGAAGGCATGGGCTACTCTCCTTTACCTCTATCTCCCACCAAATACAAATGTTTAAAACAGTTACTAGTGAAATTGGGGTAGGCAGTAAAATAGGGTTAAAACCATAAACTGATGTTAGATTCCTACAGTTCTCAAATTGACCACTGCTTAACCATGAAACACTGAAAAAATGTAGAATTATACTTAACAGTGATACCCAGCTTCTATATTTAGTAGAATTACATTTCTGTACATGTAGAATCTTTAAAATAGTGTCTGCTCAGAAAAGGTGCTCAATCAGCATTTTCTGTTTAATTAGTGATGTTTATGTTGAATTAGCTAGCTTTGCAACTTTGGAAATGTGTAGTTTAGGTAGTAGATGAGTTTCACTCTGCTCTTCAGTCTACAATCTTAGTGAACTATATAAAACGTACCAAGCAATATAGCATAACCACTCAGGAAATGTAAGTAGATAGAATCAGCAAATCAACATATCGAAGATTTGGGCCAGCCTGACCTTACATGGATGACCATTCACACAATCATATATCTATAACAACTATGGCTGTGCAAAAGTCCAACATAGCCTGATACTGAACCAACTATGGATAAATATGCCGTGCTTATTAGCAGCTGAGAAAATGGTAACCTTACATGCTGGTATTTTTATAGTTATGATTATTGGGCTGGCTTATTATAATTCAAAATAATATAAATGTCATAGCAAACATCAAATCACAAGGAGCAAAAGTTCAAGTGATTAATCACTATTGCTACACACAGGCCAGTTACATTTTGTCCAGTTCTCAGCGTTAGAAATTCATGAGTTCGTGAATTAATATTTATATTTTTAATTGAGCACTTTCCAGTTACTCAGCTTCTGTCAGTTGCTAATCATGTTGGAGAAAAAGTTCGCAGCACAATTTCCCACCAAACAGCTAACAATCTTGCTAAAAAAACGTGTGTTTGAGACACTTGCCTGATACTTGCCAACTATTATCACAGCATTGGTTATAAGTTTCTTCAAGTCAACCTTCAGATACATTGTCCTTTTCTGTCTATTAGTTAAGAAAAAGAAAAAAAAAAAAAGCTCTACCCCCATCTTTGCTTAAATCTTAGATCTGCCATTTGCTTAAATCTTAGATCCACCATTTGCTTAAATCTTAGATCTACCATTAAATAAAGTTTCGCCAGATATTCTTGAATATTATTAGAGAATGAAAGTAAAATTAAGACATTTTTGGACAAACAAGAATCAAGATTTATTACTCTTACAAATCCAATAATTCAGGCAGGCGTGGAGGCTCACGCCTATAATCCTAGCACTTTGGGTGGCCAAGGTTGGTGATCATGAGGTCAGGAGATTGAGACCGTCCTGGCTAACATGGTGAAACCCCATCTCTACTAAATGTACAAAAATTATCTGGGCATGGTGGCACGTGCCTGTAATCCCAGTTACTCCAGAGGCTGAAGCAGGCTAATTGCTCCAACCAGGGAGTCAGACATTGTAGTGAGCCAAGATGGTGCCACTGCAGTCCATCCTGGTGACAGAGAGACTCTGTCTCAAAGCAAAGAAACAAACAAATAAACAAAAACAAAACCAAACCCAAAAAACAAACAAACAAAAAAACAAATTCAGTAATTCAGGCACCAAAGTAGATAATTCAATATAAGAAATTTGACACAAATGGAAGATTGTGATCTTTCCTCTAATAAATGGCTCATCAAATAAATTGGTAAACAATATAGATGAATCCAAATAATCCTCAACAGTAAAATGATGTGAAAACAGCCACAATGACTCTGTTGACATTTAAGCAGAAGATGAGTGAAAATATTAGTTAATAGTAGCATGGAAAATGAGAAACTGTAATTAGAAATAACCTGTAACAATGCCCTGTATTATTTGTAAAAGTGAAACTGGTATTTAATTTTAGTTACTAATACTTTTGGTAATTGCAAAATAAATCTTTTGACATTGTAAACAACTATCACAAGATTTGACAAAAAGTATTCTCTTAGAAAAAATAAATCTGAATGAAAATTAAGTAATTATCTATCTACAAAGATATAGGTTATCACAAAACATCTTAGAAATGAATCATATTTATCTTCTATAATTTTAAATATAATTAATGTTGATTCAATTTAGAACCCTTTTATGGTTCAAAAATAATAAAAATAACTAAAATATACAGAATTTTATAACATTTATAAAAATAGTACAAATGTATAATTTCATGCCCATATCAATTTTAAAAAGGAAGGGTTGTTCATGTTATTTGAGTATTAGGAATTTAAATTTTAGAGAATTTTCTAAATTAAAGCTATTAATGCATAGTTTATTTTTGAACTCAATTTTTTGGATTCCTTAAAACACATACATATACAAACATTGACAACTCACTTTTAAAAACTAGTCAAGATTAAAAACAAACTTTTTAAACACTTGATAAATAATAAATATTGCAATGAATTGAAAGAAGAAAACTGCAGGTCTATACATTTAGGTCAGGGATTTTAACATTACCCAGAGGACTACAGAATAGTTTTAACATTGGAAATATAGCTGTCATCCCAAATACTGTGTTAGAGATGAAAAGCAGATTAGCAAATATCTTCAATGCCAGAGTAAACACTTGATTTTTTAATGTTTGGGTTAGATACCTAGCTTTTCAGAGAGTGTATTTAACTAATATATAGGCATATTATCCAAGTAATAACAATGACATTGCAAAATATATTTCTAGAAATAGACAGAAAAGGACAATGTATCTGAAGGTTGACTTCAAGAAACTTACAATCATTGCGGTGATAATACTTGGCAAAGTCCTCTAAAGAAAAAGCAATTTGTTGCCTTTTGTAAAATCTGGTGAAATGTTTTAATTAGTCATTCAAAGAAAAGCATATGGAAAGTTAGAGGGAGTGAGGGAAGGAAAGTGAAAAGAAAAGAGTAAAAAAAAAACTTGTAGGAATAGCAGGTGCCTTCTGGCTTTTGTTGCTGTTATTTTCACTCCCAACAAAAGCACAGAGTACTAATCAGAGTATTTAGGATTACTCTATCAATGTCCCACAGGAATGGAGGCAAGAACTATTCTGTATGGCCAGTTTGCCTAGGCGCCCTCTGTGCGTACTTGGTCACCTTTGTTCGTTTACATGATTGTGTCTCCAAACCCAACAGAATGGCTAGAGAGCCACAGAAGTTGGTTTAAGGAGACAACCTGATTTACTTCACATTCCACTCTTGCTGGTAATCAAAAGCAGCAATACCCTGTAAAAGTTCAAGGGAAAAGAATTACCAAAACGCCAAGTTACTAATACCTCTGAAAGGACACGCTCCAATTGGGATTCATTCCCAGGAAAGCAGCTGACATTTGTGATTCTCACTTTAAGCTATATTTGCTTACTAAATGTATTGCATTTTCCATAGAGGACTCAAGAAACCTCACATAAGAAGCAGAAAATCTGCTCTTTAGAGTGATTTTTAGGGCCTGATTAAAAGCAACTGGATAGGAAACACACAAAATTGGGCCCCCAAATGAGAAAGTTATGCCCTTCTGAGGCACGGCTAAAATGAATATTAAAAGAAATTATCTTTACTGAGACCTTAATCATCTCTCTTGTACTACTTTATCTTACCACCTTCTCAGTTGGAAGAAAATATGCTAAAGGTTGTTACAGCCTGCATTCTCACAAAAAAGGGGCATAAAGCCCCTTCTACAACCACCCTAGCCCAAGGAATCTATCAATCTTTTTCTGAATTCTTTTTCCTTTGGCATTACATTTGGGTCACTCTCTATCTCTTTCTTTGCCACCCATCCTGTTTAAGTGTTCTAAGGCCCCTACAATCCTTTGTATGTGGGTATTTTGTTACATTGACTTTCAGGTTTTTTAAATGGTTTATATATATTACTATGGGTTGTAAATAAAACAACATGTGAAAACTTTCTCAACTATTGTTTCCATCACTTTGTGCGAAATCTAAGATGGTGGTTCTACTCTTCATTCAACAAACATGTTACAATTAAAGACAAAACAATCTTATGCTGGAGGAAAGCTGGGTAAGGTATTTTATGTGAAAATACCAACTGTAGTTCTTGTGCCCCTAAAAGGGACATGATCTTGTGGGAAGAAGACTCCCAAATGGACAAAAAGAAATCAATACTGTAATATAAGACAGGCTATGAGGGATATATTTTAGGTCAAAGTGGATGTAAGTGTATAAGCATTCATAATAAGGAGAAATATTTATTTGCTTGGGTCATCAGGGAAACATCTTTAAGAAGTTTGTATAGACAAGAAGGTTCAATAAGTCAAGAGATTTCCTATATTATTTGAACTAAATAAATTTATATATTTGAACCAAAACAAAACAAATATTTTTTGGATCAGGCCCTGTGCACTCTATACATGTTCTGATTAAATATTGTTATCAACAGTATGAAGTAGCATTAACTAATTTTATGTACATGAAGACTAAGCAAAAGGGATAAATAACATGTAAAGTATCAATCCCTCATAACTGATAGAAGTGCCAGTTGAATTTAGTTCAGTATTATTCATTATCTTTTTACCAAGCCACAATGTATTCACTTTTCTTCATCTAGGCTTTTTGAATTGAGTAACATGGTATGCCTAGGAAAAGTCCTCAGTGTATAAATAAAATAACATAAAAGGCTATGGGCTAAAATATAGTTATTTTCTACATCTACTCTAATATTAAGAGACTTTATTGAGCAGGACAGTCATAACTCTCTGAATTAGGAAGACTTAACACAGTTTCCAAGGGCACTCTGTATAGTTGCTCTAGGATGGCAAAGAATTCTGACAGCAACTCTTTAGCCATAGCTATTTCTAAACTGTGTATTTCCTGTTTTCACAGAATGAGGCTGACATTACCTCTTTTTATCCATTTGTCATCAGTTACTTAAGGTTAATTTTCCTTGAGAGCAAAGAATTCTTATATTGTGTAAGAAAGAGAACCAATCTATACTAATCAAAGAGAATTCCTTATAGCTTTGCTGTTTTCACAAAGAAACCAGCAAAAGCAAAGCTCTTTCCCCATTAGTTCCATGGAGAAATGAATTAGAAAAATGGAAGATATCACATAAAATGTTGGGAATGTTCACATCTTTTTCTGTGTTATTGTTTTATTGATGATTAAGGATGTCAAATTTAAACTAATGAAGTCCAGATTTTTATGTCTCTATTATTATTTGTAAAGTATGTGTATAAAAGAGCGGTTTTTCTTTTGCTTCCCAGCAATGTATTGGCGCTAGAATGAATGGATTTCTGCCCAGACACAAGTGGGTCATTCAGCTGGTCAACAAGGATGCTTCTTGTGAGAGCAGATTTTTTATGGGGACAGCTGTCTAGCAGGAAGTATATTGCCATGTAGTCTTTTTGAATCTAGCAAAAAGCTGTCAAATACTACTAGTACTAACCCACTTAATTTTATAGTCAGTACTTTTACATATAATGGTATTAATAACAATAAATCTGAATCTGGAATCAAGGTTACGATCAGTTGGTTACAGACGAGACCAAAGTATAAATATATTCTGCAAAATAAATGACATTTATGTATTCAAATGACATGACTTCTAGTCATTCTGCAGAAACAGGTAACCTTGAATATAACCTCATTTCTTAGAACCTTGGAATCCCAATCTGCAAAGTGCTGATACAACCTTTTTACCATAGTTCTATGGAAGAAATGCTCTCTGCTGTTAAAGGGAAATGGAGTAATAGAGCAATTTTTATTAAGCTTGTCTGAAACTTTATAAGAATCAGTTTTCCCTAAGCTACTATAGGAATATTGAGCTCTATTACCACTTTCTTTGAGGTGTAAGCACTGACCTTAAAAAAAGTATGAAGCATTTTAATGTAACCAGTCACAATGAGCCATGACCATTAGGGAAAATAGACCCATCTCTTGTTTGCTTCTATTTCCTTGTTAGAGGAAATTAACGTGATGACTGTCATAATATGAATATTAGCTTCTCATATTATATTAACTGTATCAATACCAACAGCAAATATTAGCACACAACTGAATTGGATTTATTGGCCACCCAGTGGTGAAAACAATCACTTACCTTGAAGGAGATCAGTCTGTACAGTTTTTTTTTTTTTTTTTTTTTTTTTGGGGGGGGCGGGGGTGGTTTGCTTTTTTTTTTGTATTTTA